>OZ007581.1:4739967-4777663 GCA_963931925.1 Onchidella celtica
ATTGATTCAAATCTTTCTATGTCACCTCAGGTTAGTCACCTCATTCGTATTCTATACATGGAAATCTGGAAAATTGGTAAAATCAGACATCTTATTTCAACTGAAACTGCGGCTGTTTTAGTAAATTCTTTTGTACTTTCAAAGTTTGACTATTGCGACTCCCTTTTGGCTGGAATTTCACAAAAAAATATTAGAAAACTCCAAATTGCTCAAAACAATGCAGCGAGACTTGTTTTGAAGAAAAAGAAAAGAGATTCAGCATTGCCACTTCTGCAGAGTTTGCACTGGCTGCCAGTCGAGAAAAGAATAATGTACAAATTGTCATCCATTTGTCACAAATGTGTCAATAATACTGCTCCATCGTACCTAGTTGATTTAACTGATTACTATGTTCCATCTCGTCAACTAAGATCATCATCTGACACTACAAAATTGAAAGTACCTAAAATGAATCTGTCCACTGTAGGAGAAAAGTCCTTTTCATTTCTTGGCCCTACCATCTGGAACACTCTTCCAAAGACAACCAGGGAAATTAATGACATTGGTTCTTTCAAATGCCATCTGAAGACCCATTTCTTTCAGACAAACTAGGCTAGGTGTTTTTCGGCAGCAACAATAGTAAATATTTTTGAATTTCTTTTGTGTATGCGTGTGTGTGTGTGTGTGTGTAAGAGTTTGTTAAAGCGCCCAGAGCTTGTCATCGACGGGGTTGGGCGCTATATAAATGCAATATATTATTATTATTATTATTATGTATGTATGTATGTGTGTATGTATGTGTGTATGTGTGTGTGTATGTATGTATGTATGTATGTATGTATGTATGTAGGATTCACTAGGATATCATTGTGAAATAATTCTTTTGATCTTTGGTTCATAAGGTCACGTCCACAAGAGAGTAAAAAGTGGACTATGTAGACTTGGCCTCAGTAAAAATGAAGCAAAATTTATAGCAAAATACTGCAGTGTTAGCAGTGGCATAGGCTCTTTTAACGTATGGAAGCTGAGAGCAAGAAAGTAGGACAGAGGTAGTTTAGCATAAAGTGAAATAATATTGTATCAACTCTAATATTTTACCAGAGAAGAAGATTTGGAGAGCAAGAAAGTAGGACAGAGGTAGTTTAGCATAAAGTGAAATAATATTGTATTAACTCTAATATTTTACCAGAGAAGAAGATTTGGAGAGCAAGAAAGTAGGACAGAGGTAGTTTAGCATAAAGTGAAATAATATTGTATTAACTCTAATATTTTACCAGAGAAGAAGATTTGGAGAGCAAGAATGAAAGAGACCATAGCATGTATTTCCGCTTCTGTACAATGTGAAGTATTGTTTTTCCAATAAGATATTGTACGGCTACATTTGACATGTATTTCATGGAAATAAACAAATTTGATATGTATACATATGTATGTGTGTATGTATGTATGTAGGCGTGTGTGTATGTATGTAGGCGTGTGTGTATGTATGTATGTATGTATGTATGTATGTATGTATGTATGTATGTATGTATGTATGTATGTATGCATGCATGTATGTTTACCTGTTTGTCTGCGCATGTGTCTGTGAGGTATTAAAAAAATCCCCAATAAAGAATGAAACAGATTGAATGCGTGAGTGAGCCGAATTATCCTACCCGCGCTACTCAAGCCGAGGGCGTGGTCTAAAATAACCCCCCCCCCCCCAACCCTCTTTCTCTATCTCAGCTATTCCGAGTGCTCCACGGTAAGCGTGCCAAGAAACGGTTTGTCCTTGTGCTGGCAGGATGGGTGGGGCCAATGCTGGTGGTGGCCACAACTGCAGTGGTAGCTGGCGATGGTTACGGCGACTCCAACCTGTGAGTTGTGGTGTGGATGTCGTCAAACTCATGTCGTCTTTGTGGTGCTGTTTGTTCCTCGCTGGTCAGGGTGAAGGCGGGATCTGTGATATCCTGAAGAGTTGTTGTTGTTGTTGTTGTTGTTGTTGCTGTATTGTGGTAGTTGATGTACAAGAATGACAACACCTGGAATGGTCATGATCAGCTTTGATGGGCTGGAAGAGGGGCGGGTAGGATAAAAACATAGATAGTATTTGTCCCCCCCCCCCCCGGACCTTTTACTTCATAGTCAACTTTTATCCCTGGCCAACTCCAATGTCACCTTTCACAAAATCTATAATATCTGTCTATACGTATTATCGCAGAGTATCCCTTATCCTTTCTTCAGTTTGCACTGTCTCGCTAATTTCACTCCCAGATCCTGTCTTTTCCACGAACACATGACGTTATCTCTTCCTGCGATGTGCTCACTATTATACATGTTGCCCCGTACTACGATTCTTTTACATTTTATGAACACTGCTTTTTTTTTTCGTACGAGCTTTACCAAATTCAGGAGCGGGGCAGCAACACACCCTCAAATACAGGTCATCGACTAAGGGATTTCTCGTCCTACCGAACACTGCCATGGGTGCTGCAATCTCTGGACTGTGTACCCTAATCCTAATCCTAAAATGACTTTGAACGTCACCGAAATGCCCTGTAATATGTTGGTGCTGTTGCTGCCACGCTCCTGAATTTAGTAAAGGGAGTACGAAAAAAAAAATCACACTGACTGGGTGGGTAAGCAGTTAATAGGTAGAATGCACCTCTCCTCCAGCTTTAGTGTCCAGACCCACGCTTCACTATGGCGATTGTGGCATTGATTTTGATTCGTTCGCCAATTTGCATTGCGAGCCACGAACCTAAAGGCGGCGAGCTAAAAGTAGTTCACTACAGTACAAAATGGCAGGTGTGTACACGTTCAATGGAAGACGTTCGGTCAATTCTTTCACTTTCATTCCCTTGATTACAAAGATAGTACTTAGTAGCGAATCTGACCAGCTTGGAACCATTCTTTCCACTTCTGTCATAACAATCAACTACAATGGAGCTAGCAGGCATTTCAGACAGACAGTAATGTTGGCAGACAGAGACAGGGGCACGCAAACAGACAGACAGACAGACAAGCCACAAAAAAACAACACCAGACAGACAGACAGACAGACAGACAGAGCGGCATAATGACAGACGCACAATGAGACGGACAGACAAACAGACAGAAAGACACACAGGTATAGGCACAGAGAGAGACACGCACATAGACAGGCACCCGGACACACAAGCACACACATAGACAGGCACCCGGACACACAGATACGCACATAGACAGGCACCCGGACACACAGGCACACACATAGACAGGCATCCGGACACACAGACACACACATAGACAGGCACCCGGACACACAGACACACACATAGACAGGCACCCGGACACACAGGCACACACATAGACAGGCACCCGGACACACAGACACGCACATAGACAGGCACCTGGACACACAGACACACACATAGACAGGCACCCGGACACACAGACACCCACATAGACAGGCACCCGGACACACGGCACACAAAGAGACAGAAACACAGACAGATACACAAACGGACAGACACATAAACAGACAGACAGACGGACACATAGACAGGCAGGCAGGCACACAACCATTTAGACATACAGGCACACACAAAGCGGACACACAGACAGACAGTAAGCCAGACAGAGAAACACACGGGTGGACACGCAGACAGAGAGTCGAATAGACAGACAGGCACACAGACCCAAAGGAACAAAGAAGACAGATTGTCTCAAAGAGAGACATTCAGACATGTAGATAGACACTGAGGCGTACAGACAGACATATAAATTATACAGCCAGTCACAAAGAAATACAGAATGTTTGTCTGTCTGTCCTATTGCAGGTGCTGGTTGAGCATCAATAACGGTTCTGTGTGGGCTTTCGTGGGGCCGGTCTGCTTTATTTGTTCGGTAAGTCATCTGTCTATCTATCTATCTATCTATCTATCTATCCTATCTTTCTATCTATCTATCTATATATCTAACGATCGGTCTGAATGTATACATGTCTATCTATATGTATGTTTCTGAGTTTGTCTTCCACCACCATTTTTACCACCATCATTTTTATAAAATATCGTTACCAGCATCATTACCATCATCACAACAATGACCACTATCACCACAACCATCAGCACTACCATCACTATCATCACCACTACCATCACCACCATTACCACAAACATCACTACCGTAACCAAAACCTTCCCCATTACCACCACTATCACCTATTTAATATATTGCCCCCCCCCCAACACCGCTGACTGATCAATCACCAACAGATCAATGTACTAGTGCTATGTCTGGTGTTGCTGATACAATACAAGCATGACGCCAAGAAGGATCTCTCCATGTGGATACGTTTCAAGTTAGTTGTTCTCTCTACACTTCTCTCTGTTGTCAGGCTCTGTCTATTTCTTTCACTTTCTGTCTCTCTATCTCCCCCCCCCCCTTTCCCCCTTTGTCCCTCATTTTCTCTATTTGCTTTCTCCCATCTCTCTCTTCCCCTCTTCCAGCTCCCCTCGCCCCCTCTCTGTCTCTCCCTCGCGTCTTTCATACATACCTCACATATCTCACATACCTCACGTATCTCACATACCTCACGTATCTCACATACACGTCACACATCCCACACACACGTCACACATGCCACACACAGGTCACACATACCACATACACGTCACACATCCCCCACCTCACACACAACTCATACATCCCATACACACTTCATACATAACTCACACATCCCACACACCTCACACATCCCACACACCTCACACACACAACTCATACACCCACATACACTTCACACACAACTCATACATCCCACACCCCTCACACATAACTCACACATCTTACACACCCCACACATCCCACACACCTCACACACACAACTCATACATCCCACACACACAACTCATACATCCCACACACACAACTCATACATCCCACACACACACTTCACACACACCTCATACATCCCACACCCTCACACATAACTCATACATACCACACACCTCACACACAATTTGTATGTTCCACACACCTCACATATCCCGCATATACCCACACCACTCTCTCACTCTTTCTCTCTCTCTCTTTCTCTCTCTCTCTCTCTCTCTCTCTCTCTCTTTCTCTCTCTCTCTCTTTTTCTCTCTCTCTCTTTCTCTCTCTCTTTCTCTCTCTCTTTCTCTCTTTCTCTCTCTCTTTCTCTCTCTCTCTCCTTTTCTCTCTCTCTCTTTCTCTCGCTCTCTCTTTCTCTCTCTCTCTCTTTCTCTCTCTCTCTCTCTTTCTCTCTCTTTTTCTCTCTCTCTTTCTCTCTCTCTCTCTCTCTCTCTCTTTCTCTCTCTCTCTCTCTCTTTCTCTCTCTCTTTTTCTCTCTTTCTCTGTCTCTCTCTTTCTCTCTCTCTTTCTCTCTTTCTCTCCCTCTCTCTTGATCTCTCTTAATTTGATTTCTGGTCCTGGGAAGGGGCTGGACTGGAGAGGTGAGACAGGCGACCCTTAGCCCTCACACCTCCGCCCCCCCCCCCCCCCAATCATTAACCTCTCACCGCACACGACGACCGGGGCAGATCTCACCAAACAAATCGCATTAAAAGTACGGAAACCAATGAATGAACAGTTTATTCATAGCCAAACTCGCGAACATTCTGGTAGACTCTGAGACTCAGTTGGCTATAACGAGACGAACTAGCTCACGAGCCTTGTACATGTATTGTGGTGTAAGCAGCCAGCAGCCACAGATAACTCTTTATCTCACCCGGGAAAGGCGATTATGGCCCTTACATTAAGAGGATTTTCTTCTTTTGTTTTTACCTTCTCATCGATCATGTCAGTCTCTTTTCTTCTGGGGTCTTTTGTTCTCGGTTAATGTAAGACGTCTGCAAAATGTTCATGACAAAGATCAATATTTCCGGAAGTCATTAACTTCCATACATTTCCTGTGCTCATTAGAGGCTCTCACAGTGAGATCTATGTCCTTATTTTTTAAAAATTGTTATCGTAGTACATTGGCAACCAGGTAACACCTACAGCTAGCCCCGGATTAGGCCCTTCAGGGGCCCTCAGCACTTTACAGATTGTGGTGCCCCCATATACAGTTGAATGTAACATAGTGCAAACGCTGAAGCCTTCTCCATTGTTTATACATGTAATACGGCCGCGCTAGACGCAGGCAGTTTTTTTGTGGACCCTGGTTCAGCTGCACCATTTTGCAGTTTTGCACCAGATGATCCATATGGTAAGTCTGGCAGTGAAACATTCCTGTGGTTCCCACCACTTCCTTCCCTTGATGCCCTAAGCACGTGCTTACTTTGCTTAATGGTTACTCCAACCCTTCCCACCACCATACTTTATTGCTTCACGCCACCTTTCAGAAAGGTCTACATGTATTCAGTAGTTGGTGTACTTTCAATACCGAGTGTTGTTATTCTATTTTCTTTTTTTCAGAGTTTACTGCAAAACTTTACCATTGTCCTCCTCGTTTTTTCACTTCATACTCTCCATTTTCACTTGATCCCCCCCCCCCAACCAGGAACGCCATGGCAACCATCGTCACGCAACTTCCGGTCTCTAATGTCACGTGGTTGATTGGTCTAGCCCCACCCAAGTATGTGGCTTTTCAGTACCTGTTTGTTATGGTCAACGCTTCACAGGTAGGTAACCTGGTCACTGTCTGCATGTGTGAGAGTGTGAGAAAGAGTTTGTGTGTCTGTGAGTGCGTGTATACACATGCATGGTGAGTGAATGTGAGTGTGTGTAGGTGCGTGTGTGTGATTATGATGGGGGGAGGGGAGGTTGAAAGATAAGGGAAACTCGGTGGTGAAGTTTTAGTGGAGACTTTGTACCGTGAGCGGAGACAACATCAATTTGCTCCAAAACTGCCTGCAGGATTTAATTCAAATGTTGCCTGTTCTGATATTTCACACAAAACTTTACAGGAACTGATTTTTTAGTTGTAATGTCAGACTGCAGACTGAGTTTGAATTTTCCTTCTTCGTGCTTTGTAAAAACATAATTGCTGGACCGAACAAAAAAATAGAAGGGCAAAGTGTTGGACACTCGGTCAGTCTGACCGAGATATAAACATGTGCCATGAGCAAGATCGCATACTTTGTGAGTGAATGATTGGCTAGCAATGTGACAGTCTAGGACCTCTATATTGAATGACTAGCTAGCAATGTGACAGTCTAGGACCTCTATATTGAATAACTAGCTAGCAATGTGACAGTCTAGAATTATCTGCAGTTAGAGAATGAGTAGCTAGCAATGTGACTGTCTAGGGCTTCTGAAGTTACTGCGTAACTAGTCAGGAATGTGACAGTCTAGGGCCTCTTTAGATAGTGAGTGACTAGCTAGCAATGCGATAATCTAGGTCTTCTAAAGTTAGTGAGTGACTAGCTAGGAATGTGACAGTCTAGGACATCCTGTAGTTAGTGAGCGACTGGATAAGAACGTGATAGTATAGTATCTCTGATAGTGGTGGTAGTGGGGAAGGTTTTTGTTATGGTAGTGATGTTTGTGGTAATGGTGGTGGTGGTTGTAGTGGTTATGATAGTGATGGTTGTGGTGGTGGTTTTGGCGATGGTTTTGGTTAAGGTAGGGATGTTTGTGATGATGGTTGTGGTGATGATAGTGATGGTTGTGGTGGTGGTTTTGGCGATGGTTTTGGTTAAGGTAGGATGTTTGTGGTAATGATGGTGATGGTTGTGGTGATGATAGTGATGGTTGTGGTGGTGGTTTTGGCGATGGTTTTGGTTAAGGTAGTGATGTTTGTGATAATGGTGGTGATGGTTGTGGTGATGATAGTGATGGTTGTTATGATGGTTGTTATGATGGTAGTGGTAACAGTGGTACTTTTCTTGATGATGGTTGAAGGTCTACCTAGGAATGTGACAGCCTAAGAACTTTGAAGTTAATGAGTGACATGGGAATGTAACGGTCTAGGACCTCTGTAAGTTAGTAAGTGACTAGCTAGCAATGTGACAGTCGGTAGTGCTGGATAAGTCAAGTTGGTCAACCTGACAGAGATCTGAACATGTCATTGTTGTGTTGTCCAATCTAGGGCATGTGGATTTTCGTGGGTCACATGATGTGTAGTAGTCAGATCCGCGCGCTACTCAAGTCACGTGTGAACGGAGGACCCGTCGAGGGCGGCAACAAGCATGCAGTGCACGAGTTATCTAAAAGTGGTTCTACAGGCAACACGCAGTCGCTGGAGATGGAGGTGGTAGGCGGGGAAACCAGCAAGTCCATCTCTGTCATCAAGAAATAAGCCTCGCCCATCTGCCTTGTTACTGGTAGTATGTCATCAACTCCACACATTTCCTCAACGACGGAGGGTTTTGCTGGAGAGAAAATGTATTTGTTTTTTTTCTTTCTTTGCTTTGATATTTTATTATCAGTAAATATACATGTAAATTCATTATATTATTATCCATTGTACGTAATCAGACATGCGGGGACACTTTCTCTCTGGAGGGAGAATGGGTAGAGAGACAGGCAGACAGACAGACAGACAGACAGACAGACAGACAGACAGAAACAGAGAAAGAACGAGAATGAAAGATACATCACAATGACATGGAGACAGAGAGTGAGAGAAAGAAGGAGCGAGAGAGAGAAAAGGAACTAAAAGCAAATTGACAAACAGAAAGCGAGACAGATAAAGAGAGAGAGGGGGCGGAAGAAGGCGAGAGAGAAAGAGAGAGAGAGAGAGAGAGAGAGAGAGAGAGAGAGAGAGAGTGAAAGAGAGAGAGAGAGAGAGAGAGAGAGAGGGGGGGAGAAAGAAAGAGAGAGAGAGAGAGAGAGAGAGAAAGATTGCCCTGTCGTTGTCATACATGTGGTCAGAGTGTTTATACTGTCTGTAATTTTTGTACATATTATATGTACATGGATTTGAGTCTGTATTGAGTGAGTGTAGCGTACACGCCCATGTCTGGACAGCGCATAAATAACTCCATGTTTATTTTCTTGCATCCTGTTGCATCTATGTTGTATCTTTGTAGTGCATTTCATATATATACGCACTCACGGGCATACGCACTCGCGAACACCTCAACAAAGACACACGCTGATAAACATACAGACACACATAATTACGCACATAGACAAATACACAAACACACAGATACATACAGACACACGCATAAACACACACACATGCATGAGAAACCCGCCAGTCTACAATGTTCCCTCGCTTGTCCATCTTGGCAGTTTATGTGAAGTTTCTTCAGTTCGTGAAAATAGCAGTTAGTATGAATTACAAAATCCTGGAAAGGCGTTTCCGTCAGCTGTTACAGTTGTACAGAGAGAAAACTAGGCGGAAGATTTGGTCAGAAATGTTGACTTGTGCGTACATTCCTGGCATCATTGCTTGGGGTTTTGATCGCACGAGTCATTTTCTCGTGGCCTGAACAGTGTTGCTTTATACAGACAAGTTTGTGTTGATGTCATTTAGTGCCACCTCATAGTTTTGGTCACCTTATAAAGACAATGTTCTTATTCCCTTCCGTCCAACTGGTGAAAAGTCGAGGATTGAAGATTCGTGTGATCATAGCTTTTTTAGAGTAAAGACATTTTTTCTTTGTTTAGAACCGATAATAGCCGACTTACAAATGATACACTGAATCCGCTTGATACTTTGACACACAATGGAAAATTCCTGTATTTGATTTGAGTTTGAGTTTTACGGCACGTCGGCACAACAACGGTCACATTGCGCCCTTCACAGTCTATCTGGCCACATTTTGTTTATAAATTAAATTATGTATGTTTCGTATTGAGAGATTTTAAGTTTCACATAGAACTAAATACGTTCATATAATTTTATCACTTTGGTGAAATTCTCAAAAGTTGCTTTGTATAGATCTGGAAAACGTTTTGTAAAAGGGTATAACAGCTATTAAATCAAGTTGCATAATCTCAGCCTCTCTCAGAAAGGACAAGATGCGTTGCCGGTCCACGTCCGAAAATAATTCTTTCATGGATCCGCAGGTATAGTGCCTTCTTTGGATATGCATAAAGTCTAGACATTCGGTAAAAATGTATTTTATTGATAGTTGGTAATTGCATAAGAGATAATTATTGACAAGATAAGACAGCTAGTGCTTTTATCATGCACAGATTTCGCACAGCCTCGTAGCGGCAAACGCGCGGAAGTCATGAAAAGTGCCGTATTTTACAAAGCTAAATAGGGAAAGTATTGAATTTTGTTCACCGTTCAACTATTGCTATAATAAGCCTTTATTGACGTCATTTGTTGTGAAATTATAGACAACGATGCGTAGCAAAACTTGTGTCAAACCTCCGCTAACCCTGTCCCCTAACGCTCGCTATTCATTGAACAGTAAAAGTAAAATCGCTCGCTATTCGGATGTTCTACCCAATTAAACTTCAGTCGCTGCGACTATTTTTTTTTTTTAAGTCGCAGCAGGACTGTCACAGATTTGCATTATAAATTTACCATTATATCCAGCATTCTTTTCACACTATGCGCCACGATCAGCGCGCAATTTGTGTGGTGCACATTTTTTCATTGGTGCGAAGAAGACGGGGGTGGGGGGGGGGGCGGGCGTCTTTGATTGCATGCCACACACATTCGGGAGGGGGGGGATCTTCCCCTTAAAACGGTGTGTGAGGTGGACACTACCCAGACGAAGTCTACCACGGACAATTTCATCTCTACGATTTTGTTGAGAGGCATGAGTCCACTGTCCAAGTTGATCTTGGATCAAGTGTAGTTTATTTGATGTTTGTTTGTCCCAGCTTTCCTGCCATCTGGATTTAATGAAGTTAAAAACTGCGGGTTTAAAGTCAGTGTGTGGTGTTTTTAGGTATTGTGGTAGGTGTTTCAATGTTTCTTTGGCCGGGGTGTCTGCTGTTTCATTTTCCTTGATGCCAACAGATCCAATACAGAACAATTTCGTATTTCCTGTTAGACAAAAAACAACAACCAGAACAATAAAACAAACAACTATGAAGATCCACGAAATCAATCATCTGTTACAACGTCTTCTTGAGACCCGTACAACTAGTGTGTGGCCTGTAACTCAGTTCAACTCCAAAAGCGGAGATACAACCTTTTCATTCCAAAGGGGCGATTTGTCCACTTTTACACAAATTGTGTTGACGTCATTGTTTTAGTGACACCTCATGATTTGTCTACATGTACTCAGATTGTGTTGATGTCATTTAGTGACACCTCATGATTTGTCTACATGTACTCAGATTGTGTTGATGTCATTTAGTGACACCTCATGATTTGTCTACATGTACTCAGATTGTGTTGATGTCATTTAGTGACACCTTATGATTTGTCTACATGTAATCAGATTGTGTCGACGTCATTTAGTGACACCTCATGATTTGTCTGCATGTGCTCAAATTGGGTTGATGTCATTTAGTGACACCTCATGATTTGTCCACATGTACAAAAGAAATTGTTGACGTTATTTGTCAGCAACTCATGACTGTCTCCACAACACAGATTGTGTTGACGTTATTTGGTGACGACACCTCATGATCTGTCCACCTATATAGGCTACACAGATTGTATTGACGCCAGTTAGTGGTAGCTCGTGATTTGACCAATGTACCCAGATTGTGATGACGTCAGTGACAAGTGACAAGTGACAGTAGTATCATGACATTGACAGTCATTTTCGTTTTTACTGATTGTTTTCTTCTTTCATAAGATGTTCTGATGTATTACAATAATATATACATGTATATTTATATATATTGTGTTGTTACACCACTTTCGGACAGAAATGGAAAAGAAACCGGGTGGACATGGTGTGGTGGGGTGGGGGTGGGGGGAAATTACAACCTGGACGAGGCAGCCACCGTAACTGTTTGCCAGATCGTCCGCTCTTTACCTCAGACGGGGATGGACAGAGCGCCACAGAGAGAAGAGAAGTCCTGTCTGGCTGGTCAAAAGATACTTGAACTATTGATCTTAATCTGAACATCGCTGTATGTCCAGCTTACTATCCAGCTGCCCCAGGACTCAACACGCACGTGGTCAAGCGGTCAGTGCACGGACAGCGCAAACATTCCATGACCAGGCGATAGTTAGTACTCATATCATCATGTTCACCAATTTGTTTGGTCCAATAAAAATACAGAAATTCTAAATCATTTTATTTTGATTTCTGTGCGTGTTCTTTCACGGACATCACTTTCATCATGCACGCTTTCTTCCCCCCCCCCACCCACACACACACACACACACACACAAATTGCACCCCCCAAAAATCTCGCCCAGGTTGAGAACTACTCACTGAACATATACATGTATTATTACCATTTGAATATCATTATTATTCAGTAAATTGCAGTATCATCTTCCCCCTCTTTCCCCAGCCTTATGTTTCTCTCTCTCTCTCTCTCCCTCTCCTCTCTCTCTCCCTCTCCCTCTCCTTTCTCTCTCTCTCCCTCTCCTCTCTCTCTCTCTCCATCTCTCTCTCTATCCCTGTCCCTGTCCTCTCTCTCTCTCTCTCTCTCCCTCTCCTCTCTCTCTCTCTCCTCTCTTTCTCTCCCTCCTCTCCTCTCTCTCCCTCTCCCTCTCCGTTCTCTCTCTCTCCCTCTCCTCTCTCTCTCCCTCTCTCTCTCTCCCTCTCCCCTCTCCCCTCTCTCTCTCTCTCTATCCCTCTCTTCTCTCTCTCCTCTCTCTCTCCCTCCTCTCTCTCTCTCTCTCCTCTCTTTCTCTCCCTCCTCTCCTCTCTCTCTCCTCTCCCTCTCCCTCTCTCTCTCCTCTCTCTCCTCTCTCCCTCCTCTCCCTCTCCCCTCTCTCTCTCTCCCTCTCCTCTCTCTCCCTCTCCTCTCTCTCTCTCCCTCTCCTCTCTCTCTCTTTCCCTCTCCTCTCTCTCTCTCCCTCTCCCTCTCCTCTCTCTCTCCCCCTCCTCTCTCTCTCCCTCCCTCTCCTCTCTCCTCTCTCTCTCTCTCCCTCTCCTCTCTCTCTCCCTCTCCTCTCTCTCTCCTCTCTCTCTCTCTCTCCCTCCCCCTCCTCTCTCTCTCCCTCTCCTCTCTCTCTCCCTCTCCTCTCTCTCTCCCTCTCCTCTCTCTCTCTCTCCTTCTCCTCTCTCTCTCTCTCCCTCTCCCTCTCCTCTCTCTGTCTCTCCCTCTCCTTTCTCTCTCTCTCTCCCTCTCCTCTCTTTCTCTGCCTCTCCTCTCTCACACACACAGACACCCGCACACACACATATACACACACACACACGTTAGGGACACATTGGTCTAGAGGCACATCACACACACACACACACACAAAATTGCCGACCGGCGCTGCACTGTGGCGACGATGTGTCTGCTCCAGTTATAACTGGGCAGCAATGACAATAAGGCAAAGTTTCCAAATGGGATTAATAAGTATACAAAGTAAAAATGATAAAAAAATACATTAAAAAATCAGTCCGTGTTGTACCCACGGTCAAAGACACATGAATCTGGCAATAAAACATGACGATCTACAACACAGAGCTGGCGGATTCCGGCAACTAGAAGTTCCTCATCCTGAAACGGTCGCTCAACTCACCCACATGTTTACTCTCTCTGGTTCTCTCTCTCTCTCTCTTTCTCTCTCTCTCTCTCTCTCTCACACACACACACGTGCATACACACACACACACACACTCATATACGCATACATACATATTATAAGCTTTACCTAACTTCAGTTACGCAGTTCAAATTACCGAGCACAACGCACCTTCACATACGATACATTCAGACATAATATATATATATATAGACACCTTCACATACGATACATATGTATAGACACACCTTCAAATACGATACCTACGTACATGTATATAATATGTACACAACCTCACCTACGATACATACACACATGTATCTCACCTTCACGTATGATGCATACATACATAGATATACATCTTCACCTACGATACAGTCATTGGCTACATACATAATTACACACATACATATTATATACACCTTCACGTATGATACATGCATACATATGTACACACCTTTACGTACGATACATACATACATATGTACACACCTTCACGTACGATACATACTAACAAATGTACACACTGCCGCACACATCTCCATACATAAATGTTCTGAACTTCCAAACTGGTCCACAATAATCATGAATGTTTTCCAAAGCATGTGGATCAGTCACACCGGCCGATCTCTCCGGCTGGCCAAGTGGTGTAATTTGGTACCCCACACGACACACGACCGAATTAACTGATACATCACTGACCTCTGACACCTGGTCACATTCCCCAGATATCGACACCACACGACACAAGTTAACATGGCTAAACACAGCAGGCAGCCCCACGACACCAGCCTCCAGAACTGTGGCATGTCTTGTGGGTAGTGACATCCCTGCCAAAGCCATTGGCGCATTTGGTATTTCCCCGGCCGAACAGATAAACTATGCAGGTCCAAACACAACTGGCAGAATCGGTTGCCCAAAGTTTCCAGTGTGTACATGTCTTTATATTCCAGGTACTTGGAGTAAGTGGCCACATCCGAGGCCAAATGTTGTAAATAAAGAGCCAAATCTTTCGGTGACTGAAAATGAGCTGTATTGATAAACGTCTGGTTTGGCAGGTATCGGTCATAGTCTAATGCTCCTCTCACCACTGGGATTATGAAAGTGTCAGCTGTGTAAATTTTGAAGATTTTCTCCGTGGCGTAATCAGTGCAGAACGAATTCTCAAAGGAAAGATAAAACCTGTACTCTTTTAATATTTCAAACAGGCAAGGCTGGTTGTCCATGTCGAAACGACACGGGGCGGGCTGACCACAAGCTCCATAGATATCAACGTCGATGTATCGCTGGAAAATAAAATAAAATAGATAATCGATTGAGCCAGAATATAATAAATGAAACTTCAGGTCACAGTTACGTCGTTCATACCATGAGTAGAATTAGCATAGATTTTGTTGAAAACTGTTTGTAGGATTTATTTGAAATCTTGCAAAAGATTACACCTCACACTGATACATCACACTGATACGTCAGACTGATATCTCACATTGATACCTTAAACTGATACATCACACTGACGCCTCACTCTGATACCTCACACTGAAACCTCACATTGTTACCTCACGCTGACACCTCATACGAATACCTCACACTAATACATCACACCGATACTTCACACTGATACCTCACACTGACACCTGACACCTCACACAGATACCCCACACTGATACCTCACACAGATACCCCACACTGGGATAAATCACATTGACAAGTCACACTGACACCTCACACAGATACCCCACACTGATAAATCACATTGACAAGTCACACTGATACCTCACACAGATACCCCACACTGATAAATCACATTGACAAGTCACACTGACACCTCACACAGATACCCCACTCTGATAAATCACATTGACACGTCACACTGACACCTAGCACTGATACCCCACACTGATACCTCACACTGATACCTCACACCGACACCTCTCACTGATACCTCACATTGACATCTCACACTGATACCCCACACTGATACCCCACACTGATACTTCACAGTAACACTTTACACTAAACCTTAATAATTGATTGTTTATATTTCATACGGTTGCCTGATTCTGAGTTTGTTTCTTTGCCCTTTGTAAGACAAACAATTCAAATTTAAGAAAAAAAAACAACGCACCAGATTCCAAAATATGTGTCCATGTCGAATGAGAAAACGATCAGTGATCGCTCGGGAAACAAAGACTCAGGCGCTAAGTATCTGCAGAACATTTTTTAGTGTTTCTTTCCCATGGTATGGAAAGTTAGAGTTTTGTTGTTGTTGTTTTTTTTTTCGATCTGGAGACTTGAGAGGGCGGGGAACTATTTCTTCGAGTTTGCTTTTATGTCGCAAATTAGCAAGCACGGATCCTTCTTTTCCACGCACACATGAGCTCATTACATCATCACTTCCGGAAAAAATCCTTTGTGCGCACCATTGCACGACGTATAATGTCCTATCAGCCTATTAATTGCTGAGTTCTGTGGATGAACCAACACATCTTGGCATCAATGTTTGTGTGCTGATTCCTTTCGGTCTGTAGTGGTGCCCTTTTTGTTTTTTTATCATTCCAAGAATGGGGCAGTTACTACTATTATATCAAATTATAAAGGAAGTAAAGCCTTCCACAAATTATAAAGGAAGTAAGGCAGTCCACAAATTATAAAGGAAGTAAGGCCTTCCACAAATTATAAAGGAAGTAAGGCCTTCCACAAATTATAAAGGAAGTAAGGCCTTCCACAAATTATAAAGGAAGTAAGGCAGTCCACAAATTATAAAGGAAGTAAGGCCTTCCACAAATTATAAAGGAAGTAAGGCAGTCCACAAATTATAAAGGAAGTAAGGCCTTCCACAAATTATAAAGGAAGTAAGGCCTTCCACAAATTATAAAGGAAGTAAGGCCGTCCACAAATTATAAAGGAAGTAAGGCCGTCCACAAATTATAAAGGAAGTAAGGCCGTCCACAAATTATAAAGGAAGTCAGGCCTTCCACAAATTATAAAGGAAGTAAGGCCTTCCACAAATTATAAAGGAAGTAAGGCCGTCCACAAATTATAAAGGAAGTAAGGCCGTCCACAAATTATAAAGGAATTAAGGCCGTCCACAAATTATAAAGGAAGTAAGGCAGTCCACAAATTATAAAGGAAGTAAGGCCGTCCACAAATTATAAAGGAAGTAAGGCCGTCCACAAATTATAAAGGAAGTAAGGCCGTCCACAAATTATAAAGGAAGTAAGGCCGTCCACAAATTATAAAGGAAGTAAGGCCGTCCACAAATTATAAAGGAAGTAAGGCCTTCCACAAATTATAAAGGAAGTAAGGCCGTCCACAAATTATAAAGGAAGTAAGGCCGTCCACAAATTATAAAGGAAGTAAGGCCGTCCACAAATTATAAAGGAAGTAAGGCCGTCCACAAATTATAAAGGAATTAAGGCCGTCCACAAATTATGAAGGAAGTAAGGCCTTCCACAAATTATAAAGGAAGTAAGGCCGTCCACAAATTATAAAGGAAGTAAGGCCGTCCACAAATTATAAAGGCAGTAAGGCCGTCCACAAATTATAAAGGAAGTAAGGCCTTCCACAAATTATAAAGGAAGTAAGGCCGTCCACAAATTATAAAGGAAGTAAGGCCGTCCACAAGTTATAAAGGAAGTAAGGCCGTCCACAAATTATAAAGGAAGTAAGGCCGTCCACAAATTATAAAGGAAGTAAGGCCTTCCACATAATCACGAAAGGCTTTTTAACCGCTGAGCCCTAAATACAACAACATATCAGATTACACATAGAAAGAGGTAAAAGTGGGCGTGCATATTTCAAAAAGTTTCGATGTTCACTTTGATCTTAATTCTTTCGCCGATATTGAGCTGAGTTGAACAGAAGAAGATGGCCCGACATTTTCCTCGACGACACTGCCCCTAAACACAAAATTTGGATCGGATCACGATGCCAAAAACAAAAACATCAACACAATCGGCACGTGTTTCGTTTGTTTCTGTCATTCAGTATTCCCAGATTGGGCAGGAAACCGCGGAATCTATATACAAGGCTTTTATATTAGGCCACCCCACAGACTAATAAATTAACCAGTCTGGAAACACGAGCTTCGGGTTGTGTCGATTTTTACGGAATTTCCCGAGCGGCGACCGTATAACCAACATGGCCGCCGATCGGGAAATTCCGATTCTAGTTCTATCTGCAGTAGAAATTTCTATTTATTTGTCAAGATTGGTTGTACATGTATTAATTTCTTGGTGCGGAACCAAAATTCCGCGTTCAGTAGGCGCGTCAAAATGGTATCATTCAAAATTGTAGCTTTGCTGAAGCGTCGGTCGCTACCGTAAACCTAAAATGGCGGATGATTTTGTGACGTAACACAATGGGATCATCCAGTCTGGGTATTTAATTAGTCTGTGGGCCACTCACAGTAACTAAATTTTGCATGTAGATTTCAAATACCGTGAAGCGTGCACTGAAGTTGCATTTTTTAAAAAATAGTTTTGTTTTTGAATTTTTGGAAAATGCACTGATCCATCGTGTTGCCAACAGTCTAGTTTTCATTCTGCATCTTGACTTTATTCTGTTAGTATAGTGACATACATGTCATAAAAAGCAACCATATCAAGCGTTCAGTTTGGTGCTTAGTGTCGTGGCGTGCATGAGTTCTGAAGCAAAACTGTACACTATCACTTTTATTATATCAGGGCTCTTTCACACACATCGACTTTTCGCCGTCCGCCGTGGACGGCACGGCGCCGTGCATTGAAATAACCACTAGTCTATGGGCACTCAGGGCTCTTTCACACACTTCGACTTTTCGCCGTCCGCCGTGGACGGCACGGCGCCGTGCATTGAAATAACCACTACAGACTATTTCATTCCGACACGACGCCGTGCCGTCTACGACGTTGAAATATACATTGGAGTCTATGAGTGTGTTCATACTTGTCGACGTCCTGCCGTCGCCGTCGCAGTTCCCGCACACACATTTCCTAACTAAACATGTGGTTTCAACACTTTTCCTATCATGGAGGACATAGACACAGAACTTCTGATCACATTAGTACATGACAGATTAGTTCTTTGGAACAAAAGTCTGAAAATTTACAAATAAGCCAATGTGAGACTTCGCACATTTAGGGAGTGAATCCATTGAGTTCTTCGGCATCGTTTTTTTTTTTTTTTCAGATACAGATAATATAAGTACGCCAGTTCCATACCACTGTCTATAATGATAAACTAAACCCAATTGATGGGCTAAAGCCAATGATAATTAACGCCGTCCATAACACGGCTAAAAATAAGTCGATGTGTGTGAACGAAGGCACGGCCGACGGTGTTTGGTCGATGTGTGTGAAAGAGGCCTTAGAGAGAGAGAGGGGGAGAGAGAGAAAAGATAGATAGATAGATAGATAGATAGATAGATAGATAGATAGATAGATAGATAGATAGATAGATAGATAGATAGATAGATAGATAGATAGATAGATAGATACGGGAGTATGTCTTTTAAGTTAAGTCTTTTTTAAAATGTTATGACTGTAAAATACCATGACTTTTTGTGTGTGTGTGTGTGTATGTGTGTATGAGGGATCGTATTTGACACGTGTTCAGCTTGTAAATTAATTAGACAGGGGTGGGGAGGATAGAACAAGAGAGGATAGAACAGGAGAGGATGGAGAGAGAGAGAGAGTGGGGGCTGAGAAGAGGGAGAAAACAAGGCCGATCAATACAACAAGACTTGGAGATTAAAGGATAAACCAGACCAAGGCTGGCGTAGGTGCCCATGCACCACACTAAAGCATTACTCACAACCTTCCCCTGGGCGGTATGGGCAGTTAGTAGTGGTATAGTGTGATGCATACAGAGCAGAACAGACATCATGGCCATCTACTGGGGCAGGGGAGGTCTCCAGGCGTAACGGTTCTCCGTGCCACAGAGTCAAGGATTCTTCTGCGTGAGAGAGTGGGTTTGCCCCCGTGCAACGGTCTCCCACTTAAAACAGCATCACGCACAGGTGTCTTTGCTACTCAGCTCCCTGAGCCGTATACCCAGACAAGTCATGTATGGAGAGCTGAACGAGGGCTCGCGTAGACAAGGACGCCCAAAACTGAGGTACAAGGACACCTTGAAAAACAACCCTAAGTGCAGCGGCATTCAGCCACGCCAGCTGGAAGCGTGGGCTTCCAATAGATCAGGATGGAGGTCACTCACCTCCAAGGTAATCAGTGCTTTTGATAAGGATCAGCGACAGCGTGTCGCTGCTGCAAGGGACAGACGTCACCGGGCAACGTCCACCTTGGTCCAAAATTCAAACTTTCAATGCGACACCTGCGGGCACCTGTGTGCTTCCAGCTTGGATCTGCGGAGCCACATGCGCCGTCATCGCTGAGAGCAGAGAAACAACGTCATCATCGGATTCCGATGGACTACCAAGAGTGAGAGAGAGTGTGATGCATAATAATTAGGTGCTGAACCACCAGTCTGGGGCCTACGCCAACCTTGATCTGACTTAGCCTTAAGAGTGAACACAAATCCAATGTTTGTCTGTGGCCCGTGAAGTCGCGGACTAGCGGATAACTAGCGTTTCAAATCTTTGTGTCTAACTAGAAATGGACCAAAGATCAGGAATAAATCATTTCATTTGTCAGTGTGTCTGGTTTCATGGAGGCTCAGAGATATTGGAGGTGGAACAAAATTTTTTAGATCATTCCTGAATAAAGTTTTGTTAGGCACCCCACAAGGACAGCCTAGACATGGTTTAGATACATGTATACAAATGTATGTGTCTCTTGATCATCTTCCACGAACAATAAACTATTGTCATTCGCACAGTGTATATTTCAAGATATTTTATCACATGCCGCACTCCCATGTTTCTCTCCCCCTCTCTTCGCCTCCCCCCCCCCCCGATTTTTTGGTTTTTTTTTGCGTTTGCATACAAAAATTTTCCAGTTAGTTGTGAACGAATCAAATCTCCAGTCCCTCGAACCATTTACTGTCATTTTCTTCTAAAATAAGAATAAAATTTACACAGAAATGGTCGACAATTGAAAAAACAACGTCAGTTATTTGTGATTAGAATCTATTATATCAAAACTTGCACACACAAAAAAAACCCGATGTTCCCCTGGGGGGTTGGGGGTGGGGCGGGGGGGGGGGTGGGGGGTGGGGGGAGTTCATGGAATGTCAGGCCACAGCTTCGGTCCCACAGTCCAATACGCAATGTCTCAGGTAAATAGTACACGGAGATCTGAATTCAAGTAGGGAAACACTTTTACAAGGAAAAACGCACAGAATGAATCTCTGCAGGCATTACATGTATTTCAATCCCGTTCTTTCACGGTTCTCAGACACAAACATCAAACACTGGGGAATTTCCACACAGAAATAAACGATTCAGTTTGCTTCAAAATGACGTCACTTGTTCATGTCATAACGCCCCAAACACTGACTGAAGTTCACGGCAGCAACCCCGCTACCCTCCCCCCCTCCCCCCGGCTCCCCATTTTAATCCCCACCACCTCTGTCTTGCACTCTCTCACTCATACAGCTAACATAAATAGGGACACGGTGGTCTAGAGGCAAGGTGCTCGCCTCTCAATCGAAGGCACCGGGTTCGAATCCCAGTCGGTGCAGGCAAGTTGGAATTCTTCGATTTTTCTCATAATTATGTTCTGGCCCTGGTCCTGTGGTAGGCAGGATCAAACACCTAGTCTTCTGGGATAAGGAGGAACAACTCAGAGGGCCTGTGTGCTCGTTACGCAAGTTAAAGATAGCTTAGCAGTTGAAATCGAGAAGAGCAGGCCGAACACGCCGCTGCCCAGGCAAAATTTAATAAAATGTATCCCTACCACTCCCTCCCCCTCTTCAACCCCCTCCGCCCCCCCCCTCCCCCAAACGCCGACCGGCGCTGCACTGTGGCGACGTCGTGTCTGCTCCAGTTGTAACTGGGCTGCAATGACATTAATGCAAATTTCCCATATGGGGCTGGAGAAAGAAGTGGACAAATAACAAGTAATAATATACCACGAGGGAGCAAAATCGCCGTTTACCAGCATTAATAACAAATACTGTAATCAGATACGACTGTTTAACTTTAAGCAAAGAAACTATAAAGGATAAGATGAGACACTCCCTTCTTCGCACCTAAAAAAATTGTTCACTCCTTTTGCACACTGATCGGGGGCGGGAGCCAATGGCCCACAGCGTGAAAAGAATGGCAGGTTTAATGATCTCAGATATCAGATCTGGAATTCTGTACCTCTGTCTGTGAGACAGACTGAACAGCTTATGAATTTTAAACATCAGCTGAAGAGTCATTTTTTTACACTCTGAATGTCATTTTATTTTTCTCCTGAGTATGCCTGTGTATTGTGTGTGTGATTATAATGATATACATGTTGTAAAGTGCTTAGTGTTGTCACGAGTGGAGTGAGTGCAATTAAGGGGATTGCTACAGAGCGGGTGTAGAGTAAGAAGGGCTCACAGTAGACAGCAAGTTAAGCGTGCTGTTGTGAGTAGTGGGGGGGTCTGAATGAGGCGAAAGCGCGGTATTACTATCACTGCAAGTTAGAAGGTCCTACGGATCGGACCTGTGAATAAGAGCCCATCGGGCGGACATAAAGGGAGCAGTCGAGAAGACTAGTGAGAGAGTCTTTCCAGTAATGACTGGTGTCGAGGACGGGCCGCAGAGCCACCTCGATGAGCACAGGGGATAGGCCAGCATAGGGCCGGAGGCCACACATAGGCCAGAAGTGAGGCTGTCAGTGCAGGACAGTAGAGGCACATAAAGTCGTGGCAGTCAGGCCACGGACAGGGACGTAGATATGAGAGTGAATGAGATACTATATTATTGCCATGATGATGGGCAAGTGAACTGATAAGTTGTATGGCAATAGGAAGGCGATGTTGAGAGGCTGCGGTGCCAGTGAATCATTAATGCACTATTAAGACCCTGAGGGGAGAGGCTGAGGCCGAAGTGCCTTTAGGAGTAACTACCGGATTGTGGATCCGAGGGGAGAGTGTGTGTGAGAATAAGGCCGTTGTACGGCAGTTCATTTCAATAATATAATGTATGTAATTGCGCTATTATATGTATAATTATGTTTAATAAATGTGTGAGTCTGATGGGTTGTTTTGTTAAGTGTTAAACTTGTTTGTTCGTGATTGTCGTCCTGTCATAAACTATTACATCTCCCAGTCTGGGATTTGTGACACTGGGGGCTCGTCCGTTGTGACACTGGGGGCTCGTCCTGTTTGCCTGTGGTCATTTTGACATTGTGTATTCGTTATATCTAGTTGTTTTTCTGTTGTGCTAGGAATTCATGCTGTTGTCTTTGTTCGTGGGATGAATGGAAATTTCACGATGATATGATTTATGTATGTTTATGAATTATAATATGTATTGATGCATGTATTTTGATGAATATGTATTAATGTGTACTTAAATTTCTGCAGAGTGTGTGTGCCAGCCTGAGAGGTCAAGCAGCCAGAGCTCCGAGAAAACGGGAGAAATTTAGATCAAGGGTGAAAGTTAAGTGAAATTCTGAAATTTTGTACCCTGGATTGAGGGCTGTCTTTTCTTCTGTCTTTTTCCGCTGTTTTTCTGTTTTCGTTGTAATTGATTATATGGGCGGTGGCGCGGGTTTGCTGTGTTGAACTTAGATTATCCTTTTAAAAAGGTGTGGTAAACTTTGGAACTTCGTTCATCACAGTGAACAGTTCTGTAGGGACCTGTAATATTGTTTAGTTGTAGCGTCGATATCTTCTCTGTTCTGCAGGAAGACGTATTCTCTTGTCCCTCTTTCTTCCCTATTTGTAGATACGTTCTTTTTTTTCAGACTCTGTTCTTGTTCGTACCGTGTTGTGTAATCGGCGTAGTAGGTTGCATTTTTTTTTCCATTATAGTTTTTTTTTGTAGAAGCTTTGTCCTAGTCTGGTTCGTTGTCCTTGACGTACTTGTGGTCCTTCTACTGAATTTCCTTATTCTTGTCTTTTCTACCCTTTTTTATAATTAATAGTGCTATACATTTTATAGATATAGAATTAGTGTGCTGTAAAGGTAAATTTCTGAATTGTATTTGGGACAATTGGGCATTGTTATATCTGGTGTGATCTCAGGTCTCTGGTCGTATCGTTAGTGATCATACCGACAGGTTGGTCCTCTTATAATACATACCATAACCATAAATCTGTGAAATGGCGGAACTCCAACAACTAATGAAGTTGGGTAAGGAACTTGGCCTGGAGGGAGAGGAGCTGCGCGGCTGGATTAAAGAACAGCAGGCAGAATTGCGCGATGAGCGTGCTAAGGATAGAGAGCAGGAAAAAGAGGCTCAGGAAAAGGAGAGGGAGTTTAAGTTAAAGGAGATAGAGGCGCAAGTAAAGATTGCGGAGTTAGAACTCAAGAAGAATACGCCAGCGGAAACGGCTGAGCGGCAGGTACACAATAAAGGTGGCGTTAGGATTAAGCTCCCTACGTTCGACGACCGGAAGGACGACATAGACGCCTTCCTTTACAGGTTCGAACTGAACGCACAATTGCAATGGGGGGAAAATAAGGAATTATGGGCCACTTACCTGGCGTCGCTATTGCAGGGGCGAGCGTTAACCTACTTTAAAGAGCTACAGCGCGAAGACGTGCAAGATTACGATAAGCTGAAGGCCTTGCTGCTTCGCCGATTTGCGCGTACCGAGGAATACTTCCGGGAGCAGTTTAGGCGAGCACGTGCAGATACCAGGGAGGACTTTGCTGCCTTCGTCGCGAGACTAACGGAGTATTTCGCGAACTGGGTAGACTTGGCGCATGTGGGCACGGATTTCGCTAAACTGAAAGACCTAATGATCCGTGACCAGCTGTACGCGTCGTGCCACAAAGATCTGGTGGCTTTCCTGAAAGAGAACGAACCCGCGACGGTGCAGGAGGCGTCTAAGTTGGCGGAGGCATACCGTACGGCGCATCCGTCCAAACCAGTCGCCAGGGCGTACGTCCAAGATGCTGGGTAGGTCGCCGTTGTCGAGGGGTCGCCGGCAGGACTTAGGGACAGGTCGCGTCAGCGTGGTGCCTATAGCGGGCAAGCCCAGGGGCAGCGTAGGGGCTATCACCAATCACCGGCATATGGATCCGGTAAGTTTGACCGAGCAGGAGGGCTAGGTCGCGGTAATGGCCGGGGGCGAGTTGTGACCTTTGCCGATGACCGACGGCATAGGGACTTTAGTTCCGGTCGCGATGGGTCACGGGGACCCAGGCCTAGTACAGCACAGGGAGCGGAGTGTTGGACTTGCGGACGCGTGGGTCACTTTTCACGCGAGTGTAGGGCCGCGAAGTGTTGGAACTGCGGAAGAGCAGATCACATCAGCGTGAACTGCCCTGCAGGTAGGATAGCGGCGAACGTGGACAGTAGCTCCAGTCCATGTTCCCCAAATAAATTTCATCATGCGGCTGCGTGTGTTACATCGGACAACGGAGGCGGACAGTATTCTAAGTGTCCCAGTTGTGAGAAGTTATTATCTTCCGGTGTTTTACCTTGTGGGAGAAAGATCCCCGTTATAAATTCATGTCATACAGGAGGTGGTCTTAGGGTTTATCCGGGGTTTGTTGGGGACGAACCGGTCTCGGTTTTACGAGATACAGGATCTACCGTTGTGGGAGTGCATAGGGATTGCATTCGGGATTCACAGCTTACAGGTGAGACTGTCCCGTGCATCCAATTTTCGGGGGCCATTGAGAAATTACCCATGGCAAGAATAATGATAGATACACCTTTCCTTAGCGGGGAAGTCGAAGCAGTCGTTGGTTGTTTTCCAGGCGCCCAGCTCATCATTGGGAATGTATCACGGGTGGTTTCCCCTTCCGATGAGAACGTGCAAGCATGGTCGCAATCAAAAGGTATTGACTTTTGCGCCGCGGTCGAAACACGTCGACAGGTAGCTGATAAAGATAAGATTAGACCTTTGGCGACGCCAGCGGTCAACCTAGATATCACGCCAGAGCGCTTGGCGAGATTACAAAGGGAGGACCCATCATTAAACCCATGTTTTGGGGAAGCGCGAACCGAGAAAACGAGGAAATATAAGAACGGGTCGTCCTCCTTTTTTGTCCAGGGGGGCATTCTGTTCCGTATGTACGTCACAGTGGCTTCCGTTCAAAAGCAGGTCGTCGTGCCACGGTCGTTGATTGCTACAGTATTGCGTCTGGCCCATGATGTCCCATTAGCGGGTCATATGGGAAGTACTAAAACCAAGGAGAGAGTTCTGAAAGATTTTTATTGGCCGTCAGTATACAGAGATGTGCGGTTGTATTGTAAGACGTGCAGTGCGTGCCAAAAGACGACGCATAAGGGTCGTACACCCCAGGCTCCTCTTCAGAAGATCCCCACGGTCTCGGAACCGTTTAAAAAGGTCTCGATAGACCTTGTTGGCCCCATTCACCCAGCGACCGATAGGGGGAATCGATTTTTCTTAACGGTCATATGTAATGCTACGAGATGGCCAGAGGCGGTTCCTCTGCGGACCATAACGTCTGAGGCAGTCGCGGAAGCGTTGTTTGCAATTTTCGCTAGGGTAGGAATACCAGAGCAAATTCTGTCTGATAGGGGCGCGCAATTTACGTCGCAGATGATGAAGGAATTGTTCCGCTTATTCAGCATACAACCCATCACTACCACCCCTTATCATCCGCAGGCTAATGGCATGTGCGAGAGATTGAACTCGACGTTGAAGTCGATGCTGCGTAAGGTAGCTGCTGATCGCCCTAAAGATTGGGATAGATATATCCCTGCAGTGCTATTCGCGTACAGAGAGGTACGGCAGGAGTCAACGGGATTCTCGCCGTTCGAAATGATGTACGGTCGTAGTCCTAGGGGCCCAACTGATGTTCTTCGGGACATGATGACGTCGCCATCATCGGGAGACGATGAGCAGGTTTCGGTGTTTCAGTACCTTGTTGATTTAAGAGAAAGACTATCTGCAGCGCGCACTATAGCAGAAGAAGCGTCTAGTATCGCTTCGAAAAGAGCAAAAGACTATAAAGATAGAGGTTCCAAACTGAGAATTTTTAAGCCAGGAGACAAGGTTCTGTTGTTGTTACCTACGGACCATAATAAGTTATTGATGACATGGAAAGGCCCTTATGTTATTGAGCGAGTTGTTTCAAAGGTAGTTTACGCTATCCACATTGATGGAGCGAGTAAGGTTTTCCATGTTAATATGCTACAGAGATTTTATGAGAGACCACAGTATCTGTGTGCACAGACAAGACCAGAGGAGACTGTCTTCTCTACTGCTTGTACGGGGGTCGTAGACCAGTTGGACTGTGACGTAAGTGACACCGAGGCGCAGGAAGAGTTACAAATTCAATTGCCGGAGTTAACTGCGACACAAGGTTACAGGGACGTAAAAATTAACCCTGACCTTACGAGTTCAAGGAGTAGGGAACTTGAGACCCTGTTAGCGTCATTCCCGGACGTTGTTACGGATTTGCCGGGTCGCACTACGGTGATCCAGCACCAAATAAAGTTGACTTCGGATAAGCCAGTATTTCTTAAACCGTATCCGTTGCCTTTTTCTTCGAGAGATAGAGTCATAAAGGAAGTTGAGTCAATGTTGAAGTTAGATGTGATAGAACCATCAACATCGCCGTATTCATCACCCATCGTCCTCGTGAAAAAACTTGATGGATCGGTGCGGTTCTGTATTGATTTTCGAAGATTGAACACTATTACGGTAGGCGATAGGGAGCCTATCCCGTTTCAGGAGGAATTAATAGCTTCATTGGCCGGGTCCACGTGGTTTTCCAAGATAGATTTGACGAAAGGGTATTGGGAAATCCCGCTTACTGAGGAGTCTAAACAATACACGGCGTTCCAAACGCCCATTGGATTATTCCAATTTAAGGTCATGCCATTCGGGTTGGTGAACGCGCCAGCGACGTTTGCACGATTAATGAGATTAGTGTTGAAGGACATACCTAATGTCGTGTCATTCTTTGACGATATAGCATGCCATACGTCGACATGGTCTGATCATATTCAGACACTAACAGTAATTTTTCAACGATTACGTCATTTTTGGTTAACTGCTAAACCCGCAAAGATGGATTTGGCATGTCCAGAGATAATATTCTTAGGACATATTGTGGGTAGAGGTGTTCAGAGACCTGAAGTAACAAAAATTGACAAGTTAGTAGGGTTGCAAATCCCTAAAACAAAGAAACAAGTCAGAAGCTTAGTGGGAATTTTAAATTATTACAGAAAGTTCATTCCAAATTTTTCCTCCTTGTCATCTTCTCTTACTGACCTTACTAAGAAGGGACAACCCGATAAGGTCCAGTGGACGTCTGAATGTCAGACAACATTTGATAATTTGGTGACAGCATTATCATCGTCACCCATTCTGATATTACCCGATTTTCGATCTAATTTTATCCTCAGAACGGATGCGTCGGACTCTGGTGTCGGCGCTTGTCTTCTACAGGAGAAGAACGAATGTCTCCATCCTGTATGTTATGTCAGTAGGAAGTTATTACAGAGAGAAAGAAAGTATTCTGTGATAGAGCGTGAGTGTCTTGCCATTGTGTGGTCCGTCCAGAAACTAGGACGTTATCTCATGGGACGAGAATTTTGTATCCAGACAGACCACAAGCCACTGACATTTTTGTCGAAGAATCGTTCGTCCAGCCCACGCTTGTCTAGATGGGCATTGGCTTTGCAGCCGTATACCTTCGTTATTCAACCAATTCCAGGAACCAGCAATCATATCGCCGACTACCTTAGTCGAGCCTAGGGCAAGATTTCAGGAGCTTATACATCGGAGGACAGGAACATTGACAGGATCTGTGTGAATGAGTCGACTTTAAGATATTGACATTATAAATATGATATGAAGAATGGTTGATAGGTTGAATGGTTTTTGATTCTGTATTAAGTATTGTGGTTAGTTAGCTATTCATGATGTGACACATATATGCATATTGCAGGGCATATTGATCCCCATATTTTCCCCTGATTTCGGTATTTTATATACTAGGGGAACTGCTAGGTCATTTTTTTTAGTGTAGGTATTGCTCACGCTCACTCGTTGACAGTCATCTTGATGCGATTTGAAATTAATTGCATTAATTTTTTTGGGGTGGGGGATGATGTCACGAGTGGAGTGAGTGCAATTAAGGGGATTGCTACAGAGCGGGTGTAGAGTAAGAAGGGCTCACAGTAGACAGCAAGTTAAGCGTGCTGTTGTGAGTAGTGGGGGGGTCTGAATGAGGCGAAAGCGCGGTATTACTATCACTGCAAGTTAGAAGGTCCTACGGATCGGACCTGTGAATAAGAGCCCATCGGGCGGACATAAAGGGAGCAGTCGAGAAGACTAGTGAGAGAGTCTTTCCAGTAATGACTGGTGTCGAGGACGGGCCGCAGAGCCACCTCGATGAGCACAGGGGATAGGCCAGCATAGGGCCGGAGGCCACACATAGGCCAGAAGTGAGGCTGTCAGTGCAGGACAGTAGAGGCACATAAAGTCGTGGCAGTCAGGCCACGGACAGGGACGTAGATATGAGAGTGAATGAGATACTATATTATTGCCATGATGATGGGCAAGTGAACTGATAAGTTGTATGGCAAAAGGAAGGCGATGTTGAGAGGCTGCGGTGCCAGTGAATCATTAATGCACTATTAAGACCCTGAGGGGAGAGGCTGAGGCCGAAGTGCCTTTAGGAGTAACTACCGGATTGTGGATCCGAGGGGAGAGTGTGTGTGAGAATAAGGCCGTTGTACGGCAGTTCATTTCAATAATATAATGTATGTAATTGCGCTATTATATGTATAATTATGTTTAATAAATGTGTGAGTCTGATGGGTTGTTTTGTTAAGTGTTAAACTTGTTTGTTCGTGATTGTCGTCCTGTCATAAACTATTACATCTCCCAGTCTGGGATTTGTGACAAGTGTCTGGTTGCTAGCGGGATGAAGTGCTATATAAAAATGCTGTGTATAAATTAATGATTCCGATTTATTACATTGTTACATTGCTACTGCGCCTAAAATCCAGCATTTTCCCATAGCGATTGAAGTTAAAATTATAAAATAATTGATGTCATTCAAGGTCTATAGTGATAGCTGAACGGTGGACAAAATTCAATATTTTACTTATTTTACTCTGTAAAATGTTGCATAGTTCATTACTTCCGCGCATTGGCCGCTAGGTGGCGGTGCCAAATCTGTGCATGCTAAAAGCGCTAGCTGTCTCAGGTTATTGTTTCTTCTAACATTTAACAAGAAGAAAAAAAAACATCAAACAAAACAAACCAACGAGAAGAGTGTGGTGTAAATATGCCAAGGCCAGCGACTCGCCTTAAACAAAGATCTACAACCCTTGTTATTGTTTCGAGTATTTGTATTTAAAAAAAATTGGGAAATTTGCCTTTGTGCCATTGCAGCTCAGTTACAATTGGAGCCAGCACGTCGTCGCCACAGTGCAGCGCCGATCGGCGTTTTTTTTTTCGTTTTTTTTGGAGGGGGGGGGGAGATGAGGGAGGGAGGGGGAAGGAGTGGTAGGGATGAATTTTGTTCAATTTTGCCCGGGCAGCGGCTTGTTCGGCCTGCTCTTTACGATTTCCAACAGCCAAGGTATCTTTAACGTGCGCAACGTGCACACGGGCCCTCCGAATTTTTTCGTCCTTATCCGAGAAGACTAGGTACTCGATCCTACCCCCCAATAGGATCAGGGACACGAAAATATGAGAAAAATCCCAAATCTACAAACATGCCTGCACCGGCCGGGTTTTGAACCCGGGACCTTTGGCATGAGAGGCGAGCACCTTGCCTCCAGGCCACCTTGTCCTTGTATCTTTGCTTTAAATTAAGTCAACATCTAACAGATCTGCCAGGCCACGCCAAATGAACCGAAAGTTAAAACGTAAGCGCAAAAACTTAATTTGACAAAGCTCCACATTAGAAACAATTCAAACAACAACAACAAAAAAGTAATTCAACTAGAAATTCTGAAAAAAAACAACAACAATGGACTAAACTAATACACATGGTTTGTGACAGTGAAGGTCTTCATCTGATATCTGTTTCCGTTTGTTTGAACTATCTGTAAGTAAGGACCGGAAATTCCCGATGAATGGACTATTTTAAATCTGATCTGTAGCCCAGTCTAGCTCACCCTCAGCTCCGTGACGTATCCCTCCCGATCGGACACGGTGTGACAGTTGCTGACAAACCAGGCGGCCATTTTGGTTTTCCCACGAGCGATGGCATCTGCAGCAACCACAAATAGACAACAATAAAGGAAACATTAAAATATCACAAATTCACTAAATTTGAGATAAGTTACATTACACAGATTCTTTAAACTGCAAGTGAGTCTGTGTTTGACAGATTTACGGAATTTGAGATGAACATGTCTTGGACATGTATTTGTGAGAGATTTAGTAAATCAGGGATGACCATGTATTTGTGACAGTTTTACTAACTCAAAATGAACATGTATTTGTGACAGAATTATAAACTCCAGATGGACATGTATTTGTGACAGAATTATAAACTCCAGACGGACATGTATATGTGACAGATTTATGAACTCCAGATGAACATGTATTTGTGACAGGTTTATAAACTCCAGATGGACATGTATGTGTGCCAGATTTACTGAACTTGAGATGTCTCTGGAATTGACAGATTTTGCTGAACTACTCACAACACAATTCAACCTACAAAATAGAGATTGCAAAGTGAACAGTTCACATGCTAAGAAAGACACGCATGCCCACGCACACACACACATACACACACACATGTTATGAATTCATTTCATTTGTTATTATAGATGGGTGTTATAATGTTGTGTTGGTGTGTTGTTCGACTGCATATTTCTAATAGTAATATTAAATTTAACCCTGGACTTTCAGACCATGCCAATTACTAAGAAACAACTAAATTAAATTCAACAATAGGGCCTGCAGGGCCACATTTTATTTACGTTAAGTTCACTAACAATTTCGACTAGGGATCTAATATGTAGTAAGGATAAATATCAGCAGCATCAATTTCATAATCAATAATACTTCATTATAAGTCTAGCTCTAGGGTTCCTATAATATCATTTAACTTCTGTTCTCGCTAATTATCTAAATACTACTTATATATATCTAAGATCTGGTCTGCTTACTGTATGGCAATCAATATACTAATATAGTCTCTGGAGACATAAGGTCATCTCAGATATTTATATCCAAATCTACAGGTCTAGGTCTCGCCCGTCGAAGTGACGTCGGCACAGTTAAATATAATTCTAGGATGGGCTGGCAACTCCCAGCCTCACCCAGACAATTCAATCACAGTTATATAATTCACACATTAATACTAGATCTAGTTGCAGTTCTAGGAATCACAGCTATATATTTTGCATCTTGCATTCTCCGGCAATCACTCCTGGTATATTCCTCAAGACTCTCCTAGTGGATAAATGTCACACTCTTCGTCTCCTTCATTGTCAATGTCATCTAGATCCAGAAATAAGTTACTCACGATTTGCCCTGGCGCTAGGCCAGGGAACAGTGGACAAAAGCATTGTGGATCTCCAATCAGCCTATGGATCGATGACTAGATCTTCATCCAGAAATACTGTACGTTATAAGAATAATTCTCTCTAGTGGAATTTCACTGATCCTATCGCAGTGGATAACCTGCCTAGAATGTCGTTCCCCCGTCAGCTGCTTTCCCAGCTCCCCAATTGCTATCAATACGCTTGCCTTGATTGGTTGTCAAATTAACGGCTAAGTGACGCAGACAAATAAGTTCTCACCCCTAAGTCGAAAACGGGGTGTTAATCTTCATCAATGGCCCATTATCTTTCCATCTCAATATCCACCATCTCCCCTAGTATGTATTCTCGCCGATTCTCTCTATTCCATTCACAAAAACACCAGTGATATCCTATTTACTACTATACTACTGTTTATCTCCGCCTTCCTGCTGTTCAACGGCTCCCCCTTGCTTAAAATGACGTCATCAAAAACCACAGTCATCGTCTGCGTCCTTGACCTTATCGACAAATGACGTACTACCCATGTTCTATTTCTTCACCCCCTCTCTATAATTAATTCGGTTATTACCCTTTGACAACTGACTGCACACCAATTACATTTGATCTTGACAACACACACACAGAGGATGACAACTACAACGTATTTCAGTATTCTTCCCCCCCCCCCCCCCCCGACATGCTGGTGTATTGTATGGCACTTGGCAGGACAGATAGGATAGTTGATTGGTAAGGAGGTCATGGCATTCAGGAGAACTCACTGTAATCAGGTCTGTTGTGGAGAGGTTTAGGTTCAAATCTGACTTTCTGGCTAGGATAGAAAATGTCCGAGTCCAGCCTGTATGACATGGTCAAGTTAAACTGGTCAGTCCACACCGAGTCACCTGCGGGTGGAAGGGGAAGGAGGGGGGTGGTGGATAGATGATCAGTTGGGTGAGTAGTAGGGTGGATGGGTGGGTGGTTTCGCGGAATGGTTGGGTATGATTTGAGGTCTTTATTTTAGGAGGTTCGCTGCCCTTGGCATTTACACCTCACTTTACTTGTTTTATTATTTCTTGTTCTGGCGGGGGGGGGGGGGGGGGGGGGGAGATGATATGGATAAATTTTAATCTATTAATTTCAAATTTTGCCCGGGCAGCGGCCTTTCGGCCTGCTCTTTACGATTTCCAACTGCCAAGGTATCTTTAACGTGCGCAACGTGCACGCGGGCCCTCCGAATTTTTTCGTCCTTATCCGAGAAGACTAGGTACTCGATCCTACCCCCCAATAGGACCAGGGACTTGAAAATATGAGAAAAATCCAATTTCCAAGAACTACTTGATCCTACCCCCCCAATAGGACCAGGGACTTGAAAATATGAGAAAAATCCACTTTCCAACATGCCTGCACTGCCCGGGTTTAGAACCCCGGACCCTTGGCATGAGAGGCGAGCACCTTGCCTCTAGACCACCTTGTCCATCCATCCATCAATCCACCCGTCCATGCATCCGTCTTTCCATCCTGGAATGGTTGGATATTCAACATGAGATTATTTTAACTATAAGGATGAAGGGACGGAAGTTTCTTTATTCCTGTGAATGCATGTTATCTGACAGTGTTGTCTGACAGTGTTATCTGACAGTGTTATCTGACAGTGTTGTCTGACAGTGTTGTCTGACAGTGTTATCTGACAGTGTTGTCTGACAGTGTTGTCTGACAGTGTTATCTGACAGTGTTATCTGACAGTGTTGTCTGACAGTGTTATCTGACAGTGTTGTCTGACAGTGTTGTCTGACAGTGTTATCTGACAGTGTTATCTGACAGTGTTGTCTGACAGTGTTATCTGACAGTGTTGTCTGACAGTGTTATCTGACAGTGTTGTCTGACAGTGTTGTCTGACAGTGTTATCTGACAGTGTTGTCTGACAGTGTTGTCTGACAGTGTTGTCTGACAGTGTTGTCTGACAGTGTTATCTGACAGTGTTGTCTGACAGTGTTATCTGACAGTGTTATCTGACAGTGTTGTCTGACAGTGTTATCTGACAGTGTTATCTGACAGTGTTGTCTGACAGTGTTATCTGACAGTTATCTGACAGTGTTGTCTGACAGTGTTATCTGACAGTGTTGTCTGACAGTGTTATCTGACAGTGTTATCTGACAGTGTTGTCTGACAGTGTTGTCTGACAGTGTTATCTGACAGTGTTGGCCGGAAGGAGAACTTGCTGGACAGGGTGAAGGGATACACAAGATATACATAGAAACTTACATAATACCAGATGATAATTACAGGTGATGACCAAGGACTTTCGAGAATTTTTAGACGACAGTTTGAGGAATCAAAAAGATTGGTGCCAGTGGGGAATAGAATGGTGCATGCTTGAATGTCGCACTATGGATGTGTGGGGAAATGGATGGATACATGGATGGATGGATGGATGGATAAATAGATGCATGGATGATAAATAGATGAATGGATGGGTGGATGGATGTGACAGATGTATGGATGGATGGATGGTTGGATGGAAAGACGGATGCATGGACGGGTGGATAGATGGGGGATGGATGAGTGGATGGATGGATGGATGGATGGATGGACGGATGGATGTGATAAGATGTATGGATGGATGGTTGGATGGAAAGACGGATGCATGGACGGGTGGATAGATGGATGGATGGATGGATGGGTGGATGGCTAGGTGGATGGATAGGTGAAGGGATGGGTGGATGGATGGACGAACGGATGGATGGATGGATGGATGGATGGATGTATGGATGGATGGATGGATGGATGGATGGATGGATGGATGGATGGATGGATGGATGGTTGGGTGGGTGGGTGGCTGAAGGGACGGTTATGTGGGTGGATGGATAGATGGCAGATTGGATGGGTAGACGGAACATTGGATGAGTGGATGGACAGATAGATTGAGATAGAGAAAAAAAAGAAGACATGACCCAAACAACAAAGACAGACGTGCTCTCTACCAGTGGCCAATGGACTCTCCACTTTGTGCGGGGGTTCCCAGTTCATCAGCAGGTAGAGCTGCTCCGCCCATCGCCGTCTTGGCAGGCTGGACTCTGGCAGTAGCTTGGCATGTACCACCACCACATCTGTCTCCTCGGTCACCTGACCCTGTCTGAAGGTGCACAGGTCACGTGAGCACGTGGGAGCCGCCGCCCACTCACGTCTCAGCCATCCAGGGATGTTGAGCCCCGTCACGCTGAGTGCCACGTGACGTGATCCCCGCACAGCCACAATTATGTTGTTGCTTTTGTCATCGTTGGCGCTGCTGCTATTGGCCCCCGTGCTGTTGCTACTGCTGCTACCACATATGATGTAAGGACCGTCCACACAAACAACCGGATGTCCCGTGAGGTCAGTGGCAGAAGGTTTGGCCATTTGTCTACTGGTGGCAGAAGGTTTGGCCATTTGTCTACTGGTGGCAGAAGGTTTGACCATTTGTCTACTGGTGGCAGAAGGTTTGATCATCTGTCTACTGGTGGCTGAATGTTTTATTATCTGTCTACTGGCCGCAGCCTCATTCCCCCTCCCCGGCCCTGCACTCCTGACTGCTGGCATCCTCAGCTCTACAGACGCGCCAGACGTCGGGTCATCTGAACACACCACAAACTGCAGCGCTGACGTCAGCAACGCGCACATGCACAGCGCCAGAGCAGACATACCACTTACCACTGTCCATCAACCACACACATACACCCGCCTCATCAGTGTCATCATCCCCGACGTGGACATGACGAGAACAACATCAAATGTACGGTACCATGAACTACCAGGGATATCTCTCGCTCTCTGGCTCAGGTAACACTTACACGGGGCCCAGTCCAACTCAGACACACACGCATAGATACATCTATTTATTTCGAAGATGTCTTCCTTTGGACGAAGAAAGTCTTTTTTTTTTTTTGATTTGGAGACTTGAAATGGTAAAGAAGTATTTTTTTAGTGTTCTTTATTTCGCCCACTGATCCTTTCTTTTCCACAAGCCCATGACGTAATCACATCCTGCGAAGGGTTCACTATTATAGATGCTGTTTAGTGCACAGATTATTATTCACCTCCATGGTTGATGAGGTGCGCAGGGCGTTCACGTGCAAGGGGAATCAATAAGAATATAAACCATCGATTTGCTTCCCTTTTTCCTTACGTTTTATTGTAAATTTTATTTATATCGTATTATTTCTCTGACCAGTGATCTAGAAATTGTAATTCTCAGTGACCGTTTTCTCTGTCGTCACCACCCTCTGGTGTGTAGCTGGTTCAGGCGTCACGTGACCAGTATCATCTCCTTACATCAGTCAACAGACAAGTGGTGGCGTGAACAGCTGCAGGTGTCCAGCTGTGGCCCTTGGGTGGGGTGATAATAAATACCTGGGATGAAATATTGGTGATATTATGAATTTTTGAAATACACACACACAGACAGACAGATGAGATAAACTCAGAACATCAAAATACCATTGTTTATCATATTCATCCACCCATCCATCCATCCATTCTTTCATTCATCTATCCATCCATCCATCCATCAGCCCGTCAGTTCATCCATCCATCCATCCATCCATCATTTTCCCCGTTCTGTTCACATCATATTTATTTAAATTCAGAAAGGTTCTCTTTCAGTCTTTGCCCCCCCCCCCACGAACAAAAAACAAACAAAACAAAACAACAAACAAAGCTAAGATGCTGAATGTCCCCGTCTGATCCTGCTGACCACCAATTTCCTACAGAAATGAATGTGTCCATGAGGCCAATGAAACGTTTTCTATGTGGGCAACCTCACCCTAGCCCTAACCCTATTCCAAAACACTTCCTGGGCCAACCAAGGAAAAGTTTTTTGGTTTCTCGTGAGCCTCAGCGGAAGTTTGTTGCCCCCACCCCCCCCCCTCCCCCCTTTGTTCTTCACTCATGTTGCCTGTTGCCGTCCTCGTTGTTCTTGTAAGAAGGCGCCAGAAGATGGAAAGTTCAAGGACAAGCAGGAGGAGACGGTGACGACCAGACAGAAACCTATACATGTACATCTACCCTCGCCCACCCGCCCCTCGGGGGTTTTCTCCCTTACAAACATTAATTTTCATGTCTAGCAATTGAAAGAGATACCGGCATCGTCAGCACACAGACCGACGTGTTCTGATTTTGTCAGATTCACTTGTTTATGACCATCGCACGCTTTTCTTAGAAGTTCCCGTAGTTCATGATTGCATTTGCATTCAATACTTTCAGTACAGTCAAAATAATAATCAATCAAGATTTTGAAAACATTTGGTATTTTATATATATATATATATGCATGTATACTTTGTGATCTCTGAAATCAATCCAAGTCAACGCTTTAGAATACCTGCATACATGTGTAAATATTTGCTGCCTACACGTGTTTCTTAATATTTGTGTGTAAACATTTTCTAACAAAATCTTTACATGTGTGCAACAATGAAAACGGGTGTGTACATTTTTGCTCATATCTTGTAGCTGTCGTACATCTGAAGTTTATCGTATGCAGCTCTTAGATTAAGGAATTTTAGCCATCCCTGACGTACGGGAATTCCAGTGCAACTTCTCTCTATTAGCCAGAACGTGTTTGTCTCGGCAACATACGCTTTTTTTTTTCATTTTCAGCTTTAAGGGACGTAACTTGATCCTTCTTCAATCTGAAATCTAGAACCCAACCATGATTAAGGATATCCTTTGTCTTCCA